>CM062631.1:28896395-28921395 GCA_025617555.3 Puccinia polysora | reverse complement strand
TCTATTCAAAATCTGAATCAAGCTATTAAAAAAACTTCACAAAACTTTCTTTATTCTGGAATCCTCCCACTTCTGACTACCTTCTTGAAAACTGGATTCCTCTAAAAAGAAAATTTTTATCCTATTTGGCAAACAAATACTTTCACTCTGGAAACAGAAGTACATCAAGAATAGAAGTTTCTCACTCCTACATTAAAAGATTCATCAACTCTTCTATTGTCTCTTTCTATAATTTAGTTCAAAAAATTTACAGTTCCTTCACCATCCAAACCCATGAGTGAGCCATTGAAGCCTCTCAGGAAGAATTCAAGCATCTCATTGGTTTGCCTCACTGTTTGGATCAACTTTCTGTAAATATCAGCCACTTTGCCCTCACAATCATTCATTCATCTCAATAAGTTCCTGATTCTTCCACCAACTGCAAAAACTTTGATTACTCTTCTTACATGATAATACCATGTGTTCACAAATTCAAATTGGCCATAAGAAAGGATGAAATCTTCCAACTTGATGATTTTCATCCTCAATAGCATGCCAAAGCTCCCATCTCAGTAAGTTTTTTTTTTCTTTTTTTTTGGGGGGTTCAAGCTCAAATGAAAAATTTCCTGATTGATTTTGATTTCCCTTTCTCCAGTTAACTGTGAAAACTGAATCAACTGAAGATTCAGCAGAACTTGAAGTTCCAAAAAAAGAAATTAATGAAAGCCTATATTTAACTAAAATTTTTGAAGCATTCAGCAATTTGCCACCTGGAGAACTGCTATATTATCTGGGTGAAATCATGAATCAGTACAGTGAATTAAGATATCAACTCACCAGAGCCAAATTCCACTCAAATATCCAAGGTTAGAGTAAGTCCCAAAGGAGCAACCAATAGTTTCAAGAAGATCTCTCATTCCTCAAGAAAAAGGGATCCATCTTGCTTTGAATATTTAGAAGAACCTAAGAGTAGAGGAAAGCCAAAGAAGAAATTCATAGCAAATTTCAAGGTCAGTCACCAATTTTTTGGAAAAAAAAATATATCGCAATTGATCAATTCTTTTCTCTTGTGTTTTCAGGTTTCAAAAAGGTGCAAGGCCATCCAAGGAAATTGGAAGGGAAAAAAGAAGGAGGAATCAGAGGAAGAGGTCATTTTCTGACTATAATTATGTTTTCTGCAATTGGTTGTTTTTTTTGATGAGTCCTTCTCATTTTTATTAACTTAGAGTGTATTTCTGACTGAAGAGGAATATTCAGAAGATGAAGAGGTTCCAGCTTTGGATCAAGGGGAATATCCAGCAGATGTAGAGCTGCCAAATGTGGATGCAATCAAGATGGTGAGCTTTCATTTTTTTTATTTTTTGGCTAATTTTTTGCATATTATTTTTCATTAATTTTTTCATTCAAACATTTATCAGAGGTCTGGAACCATTGTAAATAAGCAATTTTCTTCTCCTGAATACAATCCTGGGACAAGAATCAAGAGAATAAAGGTATTAAATGAAGATTGCAATGCTCCTTACCATCCTCCTGGGTGGAAGGTCTTAGCAGGCCCAACAATCAGTGAGAAAGTGAGTACCTTTGGTATTTGCTGATTTTTTTAATTTTGTCTGATTTCTTTTGGGTTTTTCCTCTAGGTTTCCTGAACATTCTCTTATTTTTATTCTGGATTATTTTACCAAGTATCAATTGAAGAAGTGATTATTATCTTTAGTCTATATTTTCTGTTATAAAAAATTATGATTTTTAGTTTTAGTTCCAATACAAAGATTCCATTCCCCAAAAAAAGCCATTCCACATATCTCCCATGTTCAAGATGTCATAGGGGATGAGAACTGTGGCTTTGGAGCAGTAGCCATTTGCTTGGGGAGGATCTCAGAAGACTGGGTTGAAGTGCGGAAAGAAATGGTGAAAGAGCTTGATTCAAACCCAATCTTCAAGGATACAAGATTACTTCCTAATATCTGGGTTTAAAATTTGCAAGAAGCAAGGAGGCAACTGAACAAACTTTATGGCCCAGCTCCCATGAATATGTGGATGAAATTTCTATGCCATGGTTTCCTTCTGGCTGAAATATATAAATGTCCAGTTGTTCTGTTTTCTTCTTTAATGCCTTGCACTTATCTTCCTCTGAATTCCCCTCTCACTTCAAATTCCAAAACTTCTCCTATTTGCTTCATTCTTTTAGAAGAATCATAAATATAGTCTCATTCAAGTTCAAGTCTGATCATTGGCCAGATCCCAGGTTAGATCCATCTGGAAAAGCTTCATGACAAAGGATTCCAAATCTTGGAAAACCATTGTTAAGAGAAATTTTTATGTTGGTAATCAGGTTTTTTTCCCTCCACAAAAATCAAGTAGAAAAATAGAACCAATCATATTTGAATAAATTTTAATATTTTTATCCATATTTTTCTTTATTATTAATTTTTTGAATGAAGCTTGTAAGGTGTATGCAAGAATGCAGATGATCTTCAAAAATTATTGATGAAATTTTTTTTAAAAAAAAAATTCAAAATTCTGGAAGCTTTAATCACCCAAAAAAAAAAGACTATATAGGCTAAAAAACGGGATTCAAAAACTCAGTGAGAAAAGTGAATTTTTTGAATTTTTTGGTTTTTTGATGGATTTTTTAAAGGTAAAGGTGACATCCAAAAATCCTGAAAAGCAAAATTAAAAAGCTCTTGAATAGTTCTCCAACAATTCTTGAAGCTTGAAAAACCAACAAAAAATAATACCAAATGGCAAACATAAGGATCCAAAAGCTAAATGAGAAAATTGAAATTTTTAAATTTTATGCTTTTTTGAAGTTATTTTTTAAGGTAAAATAATACATCCAAACAATATGAAAAAAATATTTTAATTCTCTTCGAATTTTTTTTAAAATTTTTGAAAGATTTCATTAACCACAAAAATGAAATCAAAAGGAAAATAAAAGGATTCAATTGTCCAAAGAGAAATTTGATTTTTTTGATTTTTTGTGTTTTTTGAAGCATTTTTTTAAGGTGAAAGGATACATCTAAAAAATGTTATAAAAATAATAGAAGACTCTTTGAATGTTTTCAAAATTTATGGCAGCTGAAATAACCAAAAAAAAAAAGAAAAACAAAAAGAATGGCCAAAATGATGATCCAAAACCCCACCCAAAAATTTGTTTCTACAGATTGTTTTCATTTTTTGATTTCATTTTTGAAGGGTTTCTAATGGCTTCAAAATTCCCAAATATTTTTGTTAGTGGTTTAATAACCCCTGCTGAGGGGCTGCGCAGTCAGAATTTAAATAAAATTAATTCTTTAAATTTGCATGAAATAAAGTATTTTTGCATGAAATATCAATGGGGCATGACCGCGCGACAATATCAAAATGCATGAAATAAAGGGTTGGATGTGTAAGAAAAATAATACCCTAAATAAATCCATGAATAAATGAAATTTGTTTGGAAAAAACCATTTGACGCGTTTAAGGGCCCCCAGACCACGCCTCAATTGTGCCGTGTAGGGCCCTACACAACTCCCACATGACAGGGAGTTGTGAGTTTCTCATCACCAGTTGTTAATGACTGACCCTTTTTTTGGTAGGATAATTGACCAGTATTGTTTATTTTTTTTTTATTTTTATTGATCATCTACCTTTATTATAACTGAGTAATGAATTTTTTTTTTGGTTTTTTTTAATACTTTGAAATTCAACACATTGTTCCATCCCTTGCTGCTTCTGAAACCACTTTTTTTCTCAACTTCTGATTCTTCTCCAACTAAACTCAAAATGTTTCACAATGACTCAAATCCTTCCTTGATTTTCACCCCAAATTAAGTGTTTTGATAGAAGGAAAATATTTGATAAGCATACCAAGAGGTGGAAAAAATAGGACTTTTCAGCAAAAGAGGGCTCAAATGAGATATTCCAAAATATCTTTGGAAGTAGCAGAGGGCGGGATTAATGAAAATTTTTTGTGGTCTGAGAACAAAATATGAATTTTGGAGCTGCATCCTGCCATTGCTTCAAGAAAAAAAGAACAGTAAAAAACTGTCCCTGGAAGAGTTTGAACAGGCCAAACAGAATATCAAACAGTTCCATTCTTCTCATCTGCAAAAGTATTTTTTCATGATCAATCTAATTGAGTCCGTGGTTTCAATAATTGAATTTTTGCCTTTGAATAAACTCTCTGAGCAAGAGAAGAAGGAAATAAACTTGGTCACTACTTTCCTTCACCAATCAGAAAAAAATTTCAATACTGTTGGTCCCCAAAGCTCTTGGGGTGGAATAATGTGGGTAACTGGATGACCAATATTGATGCACCCTTTTCAACTATTAGGAAAATATTTGAATAAAGCAGCCATCAAATCTTCCCCTCAAGATTTTTCTTTTTTTGAACCTTAGTTCTGACAAGTTCTCACAAATTTTAGGCCAAATTTTCCCAAAATTAGCCATACTGGAACATGATTTCAACCATCAAAAAATTCTGGAAAACAGCATTCTGTCTTTCTCTTTGTTTGAATTTGAGTCCTGGTTCAATCCTTCGTCTGAGCCCCCCAAATAACATTCAATTCAAATTCCTTCTAAAATTCTCCCCACATTTAAAAACGCAAAATCTCTTCCCACTACTTTTTACTGGTGATTCCAACCAAAAAATCAGTTAGACAAATTATTTACAATGAGGAAAAATATCAAGTATCAGATGAGATAACCAATTTTTTTTTCCTTCCTTGGGTTTTTCCATTGATTTGAAACAAAAAGTTATTTTCAAAATGGTTTGGGAAGGAAATAAGTACAAGCACTGTACTTTTCCTGCTGTGGATACTGCAACTCATACAAGAATAGCCATGTCAATGCAAATCAACAAAAAAACTTGGAACACCTGCAAGTACTTTAAAAGTGGAAAAATAGGCTCTAGAAAGAAAACTTTAAATAACAATAAAAAAATATTCTTTTATTGGTGGGGTTAAAAATAGTCTCAAAACTTTTTTTATTTGAAAATAATGTTTTCATTTTTATTTTTAAAATTTTTTTAAAATTAAATGTAATTATCCGCCAAGCAATGGAGTAATTTTCTGTATTTCTCCCACTGATCTATTTCTACCAATACATGCCATGGCAAATGATAAGTTATATTTTTTTCCATCCATTGTTGTTCCCTATCCTTTTCCATTTTCTTTTCCTGTCAATCCTTGTCCTTTTCCTCTTTTTGAAACTCCTGCTCAGCCTTTTTGAGTTTCCACTTGGCATGCAAGTTTTTTTGATGAGCCAAACTCCAGTCTTTCTGCTTTTAAAAATCAATTGCCAGCTGAAAATCCAACCTTTGCTTTTCAAATTCAATTATTTCCAATTTAATTTTTAATTTTACTTGTTTTTATTGGGGAATATAAATGAGCTTGATTTCAAAATCAAGGATGTTCCATCAATGTATTTACTTTAATCTTGCTTCTCCATGATCTCTTTCAAGCCTGGAGAATTGGAATTCTTTCTCCTCTTTTGATGGCTATTGGGCTTGACATTGATGTCCTTGGAGGCTTTTTGCTTTCCTGTTTCAGAGAAGGTTTGTGTAAAAAAATTGTCACTTTTATTTGAATGTTATTTGGGAAGCCCCATTGGCTTGAGTGTTTGGCCATCCAGAAAATGATGAGCCTGTTTTTTTTTTAAACATAAATCATTCAGGATTAACCACCACAGAAAATAAAAGTAATTGCTTCCTTACTTGAACAGATGTTGATTTTAATGGAGATGCTGGAATAATTTGCTCCTCATTGGAAAATTCATTGAGTTCTTTGACCCCAGGAAGAGAGCAATCAAAAGAACTAAGTGAGGGGTCCAAGGAAGGGTATGTAGGGTTTATTGATGCCAATGTGGACATGATTGGAGGTGGTTGAGCTGGAATATCCTCCTCCAAATAATTTTGGTGCCAATCCAAGGTTTCATTATGGTCATGTTTGCTTGGCTGAGCATCTACAGCAAAGTCCTCAGCATCAGGGGAATCAGATTTTTTGGCATCAAAATCAGCTAAGGGGGCAATTTTGGCCTTCTTTCCGAAGATTTCATCCATTCAATTATAAAAAGGATAAATGGATTCCAACTTATCAACCATTGAGTTGATTACCTTGACTTTATTAAATTCAGTGCTACTAAAGCCAGTTTAGATTGAGATTGAGTTGGCCTTTTTGTAATTGGCTCAATATTTCTCAAATTTCTCCCTTGTCTATTTGGATGAAAGATAAAGCCTACCTTTTCTTTTATTCTTGAGTTCATTGGCCATCAGCAGATACCCATCAACCTTAGAGGATGGAGGTTGGCCAACTTTTGCTTCATTTTTGGATCAAAAGCAAGAATTTTATTTGGAGGGAATTTTGAGCCAGTTTAACAGGAAGATGTGATCAGCTCTCTTGAGCCGAATTAAGCCTTTGGAATCTGATTGGGGAGGATTGTTTTTTGTAGAGCTCCTTGGGTATATTTGCTTTGTTCCATTGGATTTTTGTGTGGACTTGCGGGGGGAGGTTGGCTGAGGTTCAATTTAAAAAGAGTAAGAGGGATAAAGTGATGAAGCAATGAGATAAACAATGCAATAAGAGTTAGGAAGTGATGAGACCAATAAATTTATGAGAGTGATGAATCAATGAGAGAGAAAAAGTGATGAGAGTGATGGATGGATGAAAGGATGAGGGGTATAAAGCCATGAGATTTAGGAAGAAATGAGAGTGATAAAAAGATGCGATATCAGGCAACTCTGACATGTTTCATATGAAATAAGTTTTTTGTTTATATTTTAAATTCCGGTTTCTTAATGGCTGATTTAGTTTGAAACCCAGCATTAACAAATGGTGGGTTTGGTTAATTCTGATATGCCCTAATGGTTGCTTCAGGAATAAATCCAATTTCCATGCTGCAAAATGTAAATTCCTTGATGTGGGGATTGATTTTTGATAAATTCAAAGGATAGAAATGATAAGCAAAGAAATAAAACAGATACGTGGCAATGATATCAAGAAACTTAAATTGATAACTATTTGGTGGAGACAGAGATGAAAAATTAAAACATTTTTTTGATTCAGAGTTTGTATGAATGCAAGGAGATGATGTAGATTGGATATGATATTGGACATAAGTGGCCTAAAAACAACGTGTTAGTGGGGTAGGTTAAAATAGGGGTTACATCCAAACTTGAAGTTTTTTTATTTTTGACCTATGTGGTACCCTTTTTGGAAGTATCATGGGTTGAGATTGAACTTTTGGCTGGCACCAATTGGACGGATCAATTTTTCCATGGGTTTAGACGAGTTATTGGTTTTCACAAGTATCGATTATTACAAGCTCTACTTTATTAGAATAAATAATTGAAGGGAAAAAAATTGCCTTTTCACCTACAAAAAGAAAGAAGAAAAAAGACAATCAGTGAGCCAGCTTTCCTCTGGCAAATCAATTTTCTTACTTGGTATAAAATTGGAAATCAAGAAAGCAAGAAAAATTGAGGGGAAAAGGGATTGAGAGGGGAATACTAGTGGTTTTCAATGAAGAGGGACAAAAAGGGTGGCCAGGAGGATGATAAGGAGTTATGGTTGAGGCCTTGTGGTGCAGAGGAAGGTGATATCCCAATCAGAGGTTTTTTTGGAAGATATTTAAAATTATTTATATTTCATTTACATGTTGATAATTAAAATTGTTTTTTTCTGTATTTAAAATCTGGTAATTTTCAATTATATTGAAAAAAATTCATAATCTGTAGATTTGACTTTTAAATAATGACAAGGTTCCAGCTTTAAAATCAATTACAGCTTTGTAAATTACTATTCATACATGAGACAAAGGTCACTAGTTCAAGTAATTTTCTTGATTCTTTTGTGTGAATTATGATGTATTTTTTTTCTATTTTTTGATACACATGGAAGCACAATGAAATTGAAATTTTAAATAGGTTTGAAAGTCCTTTCTCTTGTAATTTTCATCCAATTTTGATGAATTTTCATCCAATTTTGATATAGCTTTTTTTTCTTGGCCTCATAGAACCTTTGTGCATTGAATACATAACCACTTCTTTTCATAATTTCTTTATATGTTACATTTTCAATTAATAGAGTTCACTTAATCATTGTTTGAATTATTAAAATTCTCCTTCTTCATTAGAGCTATCCAAATTTTATTATATCCAATTAATTTGATTGAATCCATTTTCCTTGGAAATTCCTGTGTTTTATTTGGTAGAGAGTAATTCCTTCATAAGTTTACTATTATTCAAAATATTTAGATGTTCCTTTTCTCTATCATGGTCATAATAATTTAATTTATTTTTCTTTAGTGAGAGAGATGATTTATTATAAGAAATTATTTTGCACATATTTCCCTCAACAGGGATTAAATGGTCAACACCCCTCTTCATACTGGGGGTGCAAGTAACTTTATATCTACAGAAACCTTTATATCTTGGGTTATTTCAAATTATTTGTTCATTATGTATGCAATAATCTCTGAAGTTTTAAAATATTCTAATTCTATTTCTCTTTAATTTCAAGCTTCTCTTATTTAACTTTCATGGAAATCTGTATGTTAGGTTCTGGAGTGAAAAACTTAATTACTTTCCACACCTATGGCACTTGATTGTTCAGGATAGATTAGAGAATTTCCTTGAGGTTTTTGATTTTTTTATGATAAATCTTTTATCAATTTTTCCTCTTCTACTACAGAGAGATAAGCTGTATATTCTTCTTCAGTTGATGATACACTTATTGTTTTTATCTTCTTTAATCTCCATGGAATAAATTTCTTCCCAAGAAAAGGGGTCAAACCACTTTTTGCCTGTTTTAATTGATCTTCTGACCAACTTGAATTGGAAAAACCACAAGGTTAACATCACCTTGAGAAGAATAATCAAGGCCTAATTTGTGAGTTCTCTTCAAATTTCTGACACATATTTTAAATGAATTCAAATGATGCAGCCAAGGATTCCCCAAATGTTGAGAAAAAATCTACACATCATAATTTATGTCTGGTATTGTAAATTGAGAAAAATAATTCAAAGATGATACAGCTACTCTGTAATCCAGACCTGATTTCTTAAAATCTTTGATTCCTCCATCAACAGTTTTCTCAAAATTCAAATTAGATTGCAGTGGTGTTCCAGAAATTTTTGCATCTTTCATATTATACTTTTTTCAATGATTCAATATATTTTTCTTGATTTAATCTTATTTACGCCTATTTTCTATTTTCTATATTAGTTTTTAATAAATTTTGGGCCTTTATCAAATGCTTTTGTTTTTTTAAATCCTTCTTGATATTTTTCAATCAATATTCTTTATATGGCCCAATTACAGTGATTTCATCAACCCACCCAGAATTAATTGTGCCATTATTAATGAATGGACATCAATATGCTTCCCTTTTTTTAAATACTTTTGACTCTAAGCATTTTGAGATTGTATTGTAACAAGATCTTTCTGCTTTCCCAATTCCATATAATTACTTTTTGAGCTTTTGTAAATACTCACTAATACTCTCCATCAAGAAGGGATCTATATGATTCATTCTCAATAATATGGGTTTTTTTACCAGAAGCCATTCCTTAAAAACTTCCTGTATGGTCATTTAGACTTTCCCACCTTCTTATATACCATTGAGGTATCCTGTAACAAAGCCTACTTGTCTTATCTCCTCACCTCTTTGAGCTTCCAGTGGAAATAATTATCTTAAATTTGATGATCTTCTGGTTGGGGAAAATCTTTACTAATAATCAATACCCTTTTTCTGCTTGAATCCTTGAGCAACATGTTGGAATTTCTGTCCTTTTCCTGTTCTGCCTGAATATTTAGTGCCTTCCTGCTTTGACACTTCTCATCATTTTTATTTTTATGCACTTGAGTATCTCTGAAGAGTGAGTCCTCTATGCTAATCTACTTCTGTTATAATTCAAGTTACTTCTCAGTCATCAATTCTAGTAGCACCACTGTTTCAGTCTGTCCGAATGTGTTCTCCAATTTTTGTGGACTCCTGGGTTCAGCTTGAATACATTATATGCATTATTTTTTCCTACATGTCAACCACTGATTGGCCCTACCTGTACTTAGTCCACTTGAAGCAGCCTGCATTCAATTGAATGACATTCATAAGTTCTGTCCAACCTCAAACCTAATTTCCCCCTGATATTTTCCTCTGGAATCCTTGATCTTCTAGTCTAAGTGTCACTAGAACTTCATTCCCATGCTTTGGAATTTTCCCTTTGTTTCAACTTACTCAAACCTTAACACACCACACCTCCATTTGTATCTTTGTAGCTGCCCCAACTGATTGAATTTCTGGTTTAATAACCATCTGGTTCCAAACAAGGTTTCATATTTCATTAAATCTTCTCTTCTGATTACTTCAAAAATTTTTTTATTCTCTAATTATTATAATTCTTCAAATGTGGAATGCTCCCACATTTTTCTGTATATAAAATTCATAGCTTGCTCAAACGTTTTTGGAAAGAAATTTTTCTACATTTCAAACAATGAATTAAATGCAATTATCTCTTTTTTTATTGAATAGTGTCTTCAATGTTCTCCAAAACTGCACAACATTCCTTCCATTCACCTTAAATTTCAGTCTTTTCTTATTTCTTTGATTCTTTCTCACTGTTCTTTTACCAAATTCCCTATTTATAATTTGGTAATATATTCTGGATCTTTATGCACATTTATTGGTCCTTCTGTATTGGGTTCTCTCAATGATGTAATGGCATTCTAAATAAAAAATAAATTTTTGTCTTCAAGGGGAACACATCTTCACCTGAAATCCCTTGACCTAATGTTCTATTTTTCCTAAATTTCATACAATCTATAAAAGTTACTCATATAATCATATCCAATTTAAAATAATTTTCAAAGTTGGGAATCCTGCTACCATAGTTCCCATAGTGGTGCACAATGTAATAGAATAGGCTTATTATTGATCTCAATTTCTTATTATTTGAAGCTTCTCTTGTAAACTCCTGATATTTTTACCATTTGCCTTCCTCAATAATGTGATGTAAATAACTTAATTTCAATATCATTTCAGCCCACAAAAACTTGGGAAAGTTTCAATCTATCATTTTGGTACTGAATTTATCCATAAAAGGTCTTTTCATTCTTTCCACAATTCCATTCTTCTGTTGAGAATGAGTAGTGGTTGTAATATTTTCTATTCCAAATTCTTTCACAATATCTTCAAATTATTTTCTTAATAGTTAACCTCTTCAATAATTTATTACTCGCATGAGTTCCTTCAGGACTCTTTGTTTTTTCTATTTCTTAAATGAACACTTCAAATCATCAGCTTTATCAAATTTCTTTCTGATGCAATTTATCCCCTAAAAATTCCTAGCAGTGTCCACTGGTTTTATTACGTACTTTGAAACCTTCAAACAATGAAGTATGAAATGGGTGAGCAAAAAAATTAGAATACTCCTCCTGCTACTTCTTCTCTTCCTCTTTTCTTAGAGAAAATTCTTTCTGGTCATTTTTCAAAGTTTAAAATCTCATATTTTTAATAATTTCCTTTTTTTTCCAGATCTTCTATTTATCAGAGATGAGTAATCACTTCCAAATTCTGTCAGGATATTTTTCACTCATAAAGTTAAATTTACCTTTTCCATTAAGCAATATCTTCTTATCTTACATTACTTGAAATATTTCTCTTAATTTTTCAATTTTGAAACCTTTTTTCCACAAACAACCCCAAGACAAAAGATTGTGTGGTAAGTCAGTCAAAAAATAAAAATCTTTATTTTCAAAAAGTTTTTCATTCTTTGGTTGAATTTTAACACAAAATTTCCCTTGGATTTTAATGCCTCTAACTTTTGAACCAATATCTACAACACAACTGTGTGTCAAAAAAGTATGAAAATAATCTTTTTTATTGAAAATTTGGTCATTAATAACAGGATCCACCAATATTCCAATTGATGCTCTATATTATTTGGAAAATACACTGCATGTCAGATGCTTCGGTTGGCTATTATTGGTATAGGGTTGAGCTACACCATAAATTTAAATTTTCTCATTATCCAAAAATTTATAATTTTTGAATTCTGCTTCATTGCTGTTGCTGGGTTTTATCTTGAACCCCAATTTATCTTCCACAGAGGCTTCAGTGCTAAGGAGTCTCCAAATGTTGCCATTTTTTCCATGATACTGGTTAATTCTTCCATTTAATCCTTTTTAGGATAGAATTTCCTCTATTTTTATTCAAACATATTAGAAGAGTTTCCATGGGAAGACCTACACTCTTTTGAAATATGGCCATACTTGTTAAATTTGTAACACTTGAAATTGTTCTTTTTGAAATTTAACTTATAAAAAGTCTTTTTTTAGAGCACTTGAGTGTGTGTTTCATTTCTGTTGGAATGATTAGTGCCTTTCTCAATTACTCTGATAAATTCCCCTCAATATTTTATTGGATTCTTTTGGAAATGATAACCACAAGGGATTAAAATTCGCAAGGAATCCTTTGAAGAATTTTCAAGAAAAGGTATTCTGAGTCCATTTTGAGACAGGAATACCTAAAACTTGTTATATTTTTTTGAATATCATCCATAAAATTATGTGTTTTATTATGGAAACTTAAATTATGTAGGTTGTCATAAGCAAATTTCTTTGATTTAATTCTTTTTCCCATAAATTTTTTCTTTAATTGTGTCCATAAGATGGGGTAAAATACTATCTCTTCAGGTTTCAAATCCTCAAAAAAAAAGCAATAGATCTTTTTTTTGGTACCAAATGAGGGGGTGGTAGGCCTTGAACTCCATATTTGTTTTTGCCTTTTTCAGTTCACTGGTTTTTATTCCAAGGCACCAAAAATTAATGAAATTGCTCTTCATAAGCCTCAACCAGCAAAAGTAGCTGCTATTTTTAAGCATCAATTTCAAACTCAATCCCTACAATTATTTCACGCAATTTTCCATGATTCTAATATTTTTTTTGGTGGTCTTATTTATTCTTGTTTTCCCTTTCGGGAAATAATTGATGAGTTGGTTTTTCTTTTTATTTTGATCAAAAATTTTGAAAGGGTATTTTTTGGTGTGAATTATGTATTTGTTTGTTTTCTTGTTAATTCTAGTTCTTGCAAATCACTGTTTTTGTTGGGAGAAATTCAGAATTATTCATATTTAATGATTGATATCTATAATAAAAATAGTCATTTTCTGAATATAAAATCTGGTAATTTTCAATAATATCCACTCAAACTTAATGATGGGGAGATGGACCATTTGAATACTGATTATTTCCCATATTTTCCATCAATCAAAGCTTTTGAAATTAATATTCAGAAATGAGACAAATTTAACTGGTACAATTGATTGTCTTCATGCTTTTTTTGTATGATGATTTCTCTTTTGCTTTCTTGTTGATACACATGTAAGCACAATGAAATCAAAATTTTCAATAGATTGAAAAATTCCTTTCTCTTTTAATTTGCATCAAATTTTAATGCAGCCCTCTTTTCTTGTCTAAAAAGAACCCTTTTGAATTGAACAATTGGGCACTTGTTTTCATGATTTCTTAATGCATTTAATTTTTAAGAAATATATATATATTTCCTACTATTTTTATTTGAAAAATCCAATTTTCTTCATCAGAAATACCAAAATTTTCTTTTATCCAATGTATTACATTGAAGTCATGCTCCTGTGAAATTCCTGGGCCATATTTTCAGAGACTAAGTATTCAATAGCTCCAATATTATTCAACATATTTAAATGAATCTTTTTTCTATTGTGGTCCAGATCATCTAATTTTTCCTTTGGTTAGAGTGATATTTTATCATAAGCAAATTTTTGAAATATATTATGCTTAACAGGGATTGAATTTCCAACCAGTGAGAGGATCAGCCACATTAACAATGGATTGGATGAGGAAGGGAATTGAACTGGAGATGGGGGTGGATGGGGGTGGTTAGGACATTTTGTTTGAGTAGTTGAGGGGTCAGGAGTTTAGGGGTCAGGAGGTTAGGCGTCAGGAGGTTGGGATTCAGGATTTTAAGGGTCAGGAGGAGGTTGGTTTTTGGAAATTTTTGGGGTGGGAAAGGTTGGTGGTGAGGAGAAGATGGTGGTGAGGAGAAGATGGTGGTGAGGAGAAGATGGTGGTTAAGGTGGAGAAGATGGTGGTTAAGGTGACTTGGAGGTGGGTAGATGGTGCTTGTATTTCACCAAGCGCCAAGAAAAGCCTTTTTTGTCATTAGGCAACCAATTATAACAACTCAAAAAAGAAGAAAGACCCAAGATTGATCAACCAAGAAGACCAACCAAACCATTTCACCTTTGTCTCTCAGGAAAAGATCCAAAACCTACAGCTAGGGACTGCACAAAACCCAACTCCCAGACCACTCCTAACATCTAAAGCTAGGGACTGTACAAACCCCAACAGCCAGACTGCTCCTAAAATTCAGATAAGTTCCTTCTGCCTTGACCTGAAGAGTTACAAAGTCAACTGACGCATCTCCTGAAATTTATTCTTTTAAATCACTTCAATTTTTTCATCAGTTTATGGTTTCTTTTTAAAAGAGAAATAAATCATATTTAAGCGTTCTCCATCTGAGAATTTTTACACAAATAAAAGTCAAAATATGCTCCAATACTGAAAGGATCATCATTAGCTCAAGCACTGCTGTAAACAAGAATTATTTTTAAACCAATTAAGCCACTGTGAAGGAACCAACAATAACCATGTTGGAAGCACTCACTCAAGCCATTATGTAGACTTCCAATGAGAGAATTTGAAGTCGCAAAATGGATAATTTTTCCCTCTGGAAGGACAATGGACAACTTCATTGAATTAAAGGGACTTAAAGACGTGTTAAACTCACCAGGGAAATAGCTGACTTTTTTCAACAACCTCAGCATCAGAACTATCTTGATCTCCACACTAGATCCTGCCATTCACACCAAGGTATTCAACCACAAAAAGATGGAAGACACCAAGGCCATATGGAAATCTATTCTGAAATTTTTTGCCTTTTCTGAAGCCTTTAACAAAGCCTGAGTTTACAAGGAATTCCTCCAAATGTCCTTCAACCCAGATGAATTCCATGAATTCATTAATTAGATCAAGAACAGCAGAAACCAGATATGCAAAGTAAAAATATTCATCCCCAAATGCATCCTTTGATAAACCATCCTAGACAAACTACCAGTTAGCCTGGACATCAGCCAACAAATGACTCATTCAGAAAGACTTATCACTACCAATTTTGTACTCAATCATTTGAGAAGATTGTTGAATGATAAAACCTCCATGATCTTTATAAAAATGAAAACCACCTCACTCAACACCACTGGCCCAACATAATATGCTGCAAGAAAGGCAAACACAATTCTCTAGAGCAACACACTTCATCAAAATGCTGGAATCTAAATCTCAAACTCATAAAAAGTAGACCAACTTCTGAAGAAACCCATGTCACTTTTAGCTGCCTTCATCACTCCCACTCAGTTTTGACAAGTGCATGATTCTTGATTCTGGTTCTACATCCCACATGATCTCAGACTCCAGCCTCTTTGAGTCTCTCTCTTCAGAAGAACTGGGATCTTTAAATAATGGATCCAAAACAAATTTACTAGAAATCAAACAAATTTGGGCAGTCTTTCTGAAGAAAGAAGATGGGGATGATTTATGGCTGAAGAATGTTCTCTATGTTCCTGAGTTATCTTCCAACCTTTTTTCTGTACACTTTTTACTACTGCAACATTATGATGTCAAATTTTAAATAAATGAATTTTCAACGCTCAAAGAGAGAAAAGCAGCTCTCAAAGGCCACTACCAAAACAAACTCCCCATCATACCATTCAAAAATCCCAAGTGAATTTCACATCTCTCCAGTGGTGAACTCTGGCACAATTCTCTTGGACACATCAGCTACCACGGGATCAGAAAAAAGCTCAACATACCAGTCAATTAAGATGTGTTAAGGGGGTCATTTTCAGTCAGAAAAATAACCAAGGCATTGTTCAAAAGGAGACACACCCCTGCCTTTCAACCTTTTGAAGAACTCCACCTGGAAATTGTAGAACCCAATATACCAGTTTCAACCAAAATTCACAAATACTTCCTGACCATGGTAGACAATCATTCTAGATACTGCTCAGGAATTCCTCTTAAATCCAAGGACAAAACCTTTGATACTTGCTCACACATCCTTGACCTAGAAGCAAAATTATTTGGCTACTACCCCATCACTCTAGACTCTGACAGAGTTTGTGAGTTCAAAAACAAAAAGTTTGGAGAAGATTGTAACAAAAAAATCACAAAGATCAGATATTCCAACCCATACACTCCTCAAGAAATTGGCCTGTCCAAGAGACACAATTGGACCATACTTGAATTACTTAAAACCATCTTTCACAATGCATGCCTTGAAAAGAACCTGATGCATTTATTTCTCAAGGCTAGCACCCTTACTCTGAAGCAACTACCCTCTCTTAAATCATAAAAATCTCCCTAATCCCTCTTTAAAAACAAATTTCTCCCTTTGGACTACTTTCACTCCTTTGGAGATCCAGTCTCATTTCTGACTCTACCCAGAAATTGATTCTCCAAACTAGAACCCAAGGGAAAAAAAGGAATCTTAATAGGCTTCAATGATGAACTCAGATCCCATCACATTCTCCCAGAATCTGGAAAAATGTTTGAAACAAAAAACCCCAGATTCCTACCCTATTTAACCAGAATGATCCATGAACCATCTATAGAACTTGAATTCAAAAACAAAGGTCATCCAAATCGCAAATAAATCACAGCAAACCAAAAAATATTTCAAATTCAGATAGAAAAAGAAAGTCATCAATTGACAGAATAAAAGACAAAAAAACAGTCAAAAACTACAAGAAAAACACATCATCTACCCACAAACAAGAACAAAATAGCTCAATGGAATCACCTGTCCCAGAAAGAATTCCAACTCCCCTGTCACACAACCACCCCACGTAATAAAGGGCAATCTTAGATGATTGTGAGCGCAAAGGAGAAGCTGAGTGAGAGGGTAAGTGCAAGGTAGAGAGGACTAACTGTGAAGTGCAAACTTATGATGGAGTAACTCAGCACACAGCAAGAGGGATGAATATTCCAATGGAAGGGAACCAAACCCAAGTCCAATTTGATGACTGGATTTAGGATGGTCAACTACAGTTACAAGGCAATGAGGCAATAAATGAAATCAACGTAGTGCAAAGTAAAATAACAGTATGAATGTTTCCAAAGTTTTAGCTTAAATGTGAGACAATGGAGGGCAAATTTATTGGAGTGTAACCAATGAGGAATGAGGGAGTGACGTCAGAGGCAGTGCAAATATGAAGATGTAATCTATGCAGGGTAAGGTAATATTCCAGTTGCAAACTATACAGTTGAGGTGGCTTGACTAACGTGGGTGCAAACTAGCAAGAGCATGTGACCGGGAATGGGAAAGCAAGGGCTATTGATACCCAGGTTAAACAAGCGGAGCTCAAATTGATGGTTGACTGAGGTAGAGTTGACTGCAAGATTGGCAAGTGGGTGCTGAGTCAGTTGCCAAGGATGGAAGGTTGCTATGCAAGCCCAAGTTGGTAAGCAGAAGTCACTGTTGATGTTTTGCTTTTATTAATGTCACTCCTATGGACAGAGGTAGATGGTACTGAGGAAAGGGTATGTCAAAGTTGGAGGACAATAATCCTTAATCTCAAAGCGTGAAAGTTTCCCGGGTATAAAGACACAAGCTCCTGCAAGCATTCAGAAAATTTTCCCATTGATTCCAAAGTTGTTACAAATACTTTATTCCCATTCTCTTTACTTTCTTGCCTTTTAAATAGATTTATGATTAATTATGTTGTCATTTTCATTCTGCCGTTGCAAAAACTGCATTTGACAAAACAAGCAATGCATCCCTAGTTCCTCCACGCGAGGTCTCCAAGGCAAGTGCAAACAATGTTGTTTGCGCAAGGTTCCTTGAACATATCCTATAAGTAGTGAGCTGATTTTGGATGTCTCAGCAGCATCCAGAAGGGTGATGCAAAGTCAAGCTTCCGCACCGCAAGTCAACTACCAAATACCTCCGGTGCCAGAGATCAAGTTCTTGGGTGTTCAGAACCCTGTTAATTTGAGGCTTAGAGACTAACAATAAGTAAAAAATAAAATAAAGGAGATGTAGCTAATGAAATCTTTGTTATTTGTAGTACTACCACAATTCTGGCAATATACCACTAATACACCTCTGCCGCCACCGCAATATATTGGGTTGATTGGGTTTGAATTTCAAGCTGAGGAACCACAGATAGTCAAAGAAGCAAGGGGAGAAGGAAAAATGACTTAAGGGGAGGTGGAAACAGAACAGAGGGAGGAAAATGAAGAGGAAGGGAACGGGATAGAAGGAAGGGGTGGAATGGAATGGGAGGTGGAGGAGCAGAATGGAATGGAGAGGAATGAAAGGGAGGTCCAAGATGGGGAGGACCGGGTGCGAGCTGAAGAGCCCATTGAGACTTATGCAAGGCAGTTGACTGGCAATGTTGGGGAAGGTTCTTCAAGGGGCCTAAGGAAGAAAGCTCACAAGGAACACATGGAGGAAGGTGGATGGAATACCCAACCAAAGAGAGCTTGGACTGAGAAGTGCGAGGAGATCTTTGAGAGACATCTGATGGCGCAAGTGATTATCTTGCAAAGGCTGTCTTCTTTGGTAGACAAAAAATATTTGGAATAATTTAGGTCAATGGCAGAGGAATTGAACAAGAATGGGGAGGAAGCAGAAAAAGAAATAAAGGATAATTTGTGAAAATTTATTTTGTAATCTTAATTTGGTATAATATATATATTATTATCATTATTATTATTTTTCAAGGAAATTAGGATTCTCATTTTGAAATAAGATAAACGTGAAGGGATAAATATTGTGAAAAGAAAAAGGAATAAGTTTTTGAGGAAGTGGAAGGGAATAGAATAAGAGAATTGGGTGAGATGGATGGGAAGGAATGGGATGTAAATGTGGAATGGGATGGAAGGAATGGAATGGAATGGGATCTATGATTGGCAATTATTGCAAGGGTAACTTGCATGGAAGTCTCAAACCAAATTGGGAGAGCTGCAAAGGTGATGGGCTGGTTCCCACAAGGCAAGATCTTTGTTGGACTGGAAGCCAGTCTATTCAAAAAAGGTATTGAAGCTTCTCTTTGTGTAACCTGGAATCCAGGATACGGCTTACTTCCCACTTTAACTGATCTTGGAAGCTGACCAGTTCAGGAGGGGGATGAGTCTTGCCCGGGTATAGGACTCAAGCTGGCTCTAGGAGAGACACATGAAAGACAGGGTGGATACCTTTCCATTTTGCAGGTAAGGTGAGTTTAAAGGCATTAGGGGAGACAATTTATTTGAGTTTAAAGGGGCCAAGCTGTCTTTCAGAGAGTTTTGGAGTTGGGTGAGTACTGCAAACATTGCAAGCATCTAGCCATACCTGATCTCCTACTGCATAGGTTGCGGCCAAAGTGCAAAGCCAATCTGCTTGTTCCTTGTAGCGCTGGTTTGCTGATTTGGGTTTGGTTCGAAGTTGAATTTGAAGGGATTGGATTTGATTAAGGTAATTAGTAGCACGTTGAGAAGGTGCTACGTGAAGGGAGAGAAAGTTGGGTTTCTACCATGAATGGTCTGGAAGGGCAACTGTTTGGTGGAGGAATGAGTGGAGTTGTCTTAGGAAAATTTGGCTAATGGGAGCCATTGCAACCAGTCATCCTGTTTGTAGGAGACTTACGTTTGGAAATACTGTTCAAGGGTCTGATTGACTTTTTTGGGTTTCCCATAGGTTTCTGGGTGGTAAGCCGTTGATAAATTGAAAGAAATATTCAAATGCTGGCACAGGAAGGTCCAGAAGCTAGAGACAAAAACAGATCCGCAATCACTAATTATTTTATCAGGGAGACCATGTTTTGAAAATAAATATTCTATGAATAAATTAGCTAAGTCTTCAGAAAAGGCCATTGCATTACTGCGAAGGAATAAAGCCATCTTCAAGAAGCAGTCTAATACTACTAAAATAGCATCATAACCACTAGAAATAGTTTATTGCAAAATGAAATCCATAGAAAGCAAGTTCCAAGGAATTGGTGGAATTGGAACTTGCTGGAGCAGCCCATACTTCTGGTGTTTCAAGGACTTGTTCCAATTTCAATTATAGCACGCATTAAAATAGTCTTTTACTTCATTTTTCATAAAAGGCCAATAGAAGTCTTGTGTGATCAATTGGTAGGTTTTTTCCTGCCCATAATGACCAGGAAGTGGAGAATCATGCATTAACTTCAAGATATCTAACTTAATGCAAGGATTATCTGGTACTACTATACAATCTTTATGAACTAAATAATCATTTTTGTCAATACTATAATCACTATCTAATAAGTTTTCATTCTTGCAAATTTTGCTACACTTGGGGTTGTTGAGTTGTGCTTGTCATAGTTTTAAAGCTAGATCTCAAAGGTGAGTGATGATCAAACTGAGTTTGGCAGATTGGGTTGAGAAAATTGTCCTAACATTTTCAGGGTTGTTGTCAGCAAAGGTGCTCCCCCCTACTGGGTAAATGTTTTCCCAAATTTATAAAGCATCATGGACTAACGCTTGTTTCTCAGGATGGTATTTGATTGTAAAGTTTAAGTTGGAGAGGTATTTGACCCAATGTGTCTGTCTGCATGTAATGAATTTTGAGCTCATGAAATATTTTGAATAATTGTGATCAGTTAAGACCTCAAAAGGTTCCATAAGACTCAAAAGGTATGAACACCATTTCTTCAATCAATAAACAATTGAAAGAAGTTCCTTTTCATGAATCTTGTAATTGAGCTCTTAAGCAAGAAATTTGAGAGACTCAAAAGCTATGGGATGAAAGTGAGAAGAAGAGGTGGGAAACTGCAAGATTACTCCTGCAATTGCATAGTCGCTTGCATCTGTTTCTACAATAGTGCAAGCTAGGTCATGAAAGTGAGAAATTATCAGAGCAGTGTTAAATGCTTTTATAGAGCTTTGAACTCCAAAGCAGATTGTTCTGTAAAAAAAAGGAGTTTATTTTTAAAGAAGTTGAGTAAGGTTTACAGTTTTCTTGGCATAATGCTCAATAAACCTCCTGTAAAAATTACTAAAAAATAGGAAAATTTGAATTTATTTGACTGAAGAAGGTGGGGGTCAGTCCAATATGCTCTGGCTCTTGGCTGGATCCATTGATAGTCCTTGCTGAAAGACTATGACCCCTAAAAATTGAAGAGAAGTAGTATGGAATTTGCACTTAGAGGCTTTTGCAAACAGGTCATTCTGGCAAATTTGCTGCAGAAACTCTTGCACATGTGCAATTTGATCCTAAAGCATCTTCAAGTAGACTAGTATATTATTAAGATACACCACAAGATATTTCTCTAAAAGTTAATAAAAGATGTCATTGACAAAATGTTGAAAAGTGGAAGGAGCATTGCAGAGGCCAAAAGGCATGACAGTATACTCATAACTGCCAAACGGTGTTCTCATTGCGGTCAAATACTCATGAACCTTTGCAATGAAAACTACTTTATAGGCGCCTCAAAGGTCTAACTTTTAGAAATAAGCAGCTCCATGGAAGAGAGTGAGGAGGTGCAACATAGGCGGTACTGGGTAGGAATTCTTCCGGGCTACCTGGTTCAGCTTCCTATATTCAACACAAAGGCAAAGTCCACCTTCTTTCTTCTGAAAGAATAAGACAGGTGAGCAGGTGTTCAAATTGCTTGGTCAAAGAAATCCTTTTGATACATTTTCCGCAATTTATTCTTGAAGCGCGGTCAATCCCTGCTTCAAGAGAGAGTAGATTGGTCTGGGTGCCAGTGGTGGGCCAGTAAGTTCAAACTTGTGATTGCAAGAATGGCATTGAGTAAGTCTATCTGCCTTTACAGCTGAAAATACATCAGCAAAGTCATGATAAAATAAAGGTAAAGACTCTTGAATGATTTCTAAATCTTCAATATTTTCATCTTTTAGCACAGGGTTTGAAGTGCTCACATGATGCAAGAGGATTATGGAGCTCAAAATACACCATTTGGTTGTTTCCTGTTTCTCTTTGAAAAAATGAGGAAGAGGTAAGTCAGACAAATGAGCAATAACTCCTAAATTTTAAGAGGGAGCTTGGGAATGAAGGTCAGGATATTTCAAATCTCCTGGCAGAAAAGTGTTATCCAACTCAATGACAGTTTCAGGTAGGCTGTTTAATTCCTGTTTGACAGAAGGGTTATTTTCCTGGGGTTGCAAGTTTCAAAGGTTGATTACTCCTTCTTGCCAATTCAAATCTTGATTCCAGCGGACTAGGAAATCATGGCCTAAAATGTTATCATTCATTCTGGGAATATCCAAGACAAATAAATCCCATTTAAAGCTGGGGTAATTGGAAATTTTGAAGGTCCATTTTGCCTTTTGGGAGACCCAATGAGACTGCTTGGTTGCACTTATTACCAAATAGATAGGGAACCTATCTATCTTGGAACGCGTAAGATATTTGGAAGTGGCAAAAGATTCACTTATAAAAGAAACATTAGCTCCAGAATTGAGTAAAAATTGATAAGGGGATTGTTTTGAATGGAAAAGGACAAATCTTAAACTTGGAGCAACTAGTGACTTGCAAGTGCAAAGATTGACTTGCTGCAATTTAGATAATGTGTAGTCTTCCTTGCAAGTGTCAGAAAAACTACAAGCTAATGTTTTGACTGTTTAGCTGCTTTTCAAAACCATCAACATCATTTTTACCTCCACAATACATACATAACCAATTATTCTCCCTCTTTAACCATTCCTCATTGTGGAGCATCCCAGTTTATTTGTCCAGGAACTCTGGAGTTTCGGCAATGGGATTCCCTTTTAGGTTGGAGTGCAATGTTGGATTTGGTTTGGATTTCTTTGGATTCTTCAAGGGTTGTTTTGAGGATTTTTCTGCCTTTGAAGCAAAGTTTGAAGGTCCATGTTTGTTTTGTAAAGAGTGGTTCTTGTCGTGATAACCATTATTGCTCAATCACCTGGTCAATTAACTGCTGAAGGGAGGTTGTCTTATGTCTGTCAACTGCAAGTTGTTTGATTAGGTGTGCTGGTAAACCTTTTAAAAATGAAATGGGAGGGCTGCCTTGGTCCATTGGATGTGAGACTGCAGGGTTTGAAAATTGGAAATATAAATGGAGGCTCTAATATTTTCCTTCATGACTAGATCATTGAGTTTGTATTCCGCGTTTCAGACCTCATTAGGGTTTCCAAACAGGATGAACAGCTGTTGCTTGAACTTGTCCCAGTTGTTGAGAATAAAATTTGGAATAGTTTTGTCTAATAGCTTGAGGTAGGGTTTGAACCACTTCAAGGCTCTTCCACAAAGGAAGGAAGATGCATACATAACTCTAGGTCTATCAGTAGGGAAATTTCAAGGATTTTTTGAGAAGATGATTTTTCAGGACTGTAGGTAGGATTTAATCTTATGAGGGTTTTCCCCAGTAAAATGATCAGGATTCTTTATGCCTGGGGTACAAAAACTAGGACCACTTGGACCAGATTGCGAGGCATTTTGGTTAAGCGCCTGGATCAGGGTCCATAGTAAGGTCAAAGCGTTGGGTTTGGGAGCATTAGTGCAAGCCCATTATCTGCCACAAGTCAAGGTTTCATTGGAAGAGTCTTTGATTTCTTTGAGAGGATCCACAACTTCCCAAGAGAGAGCAAGGGGATCATCAAGAGGTTTGACCAAAAGAGATTTTGAAGAAGGGACAGAATCTAAAGGTTTTCTGGCCCAAGAAGCGCTGGATATCATCATTGTAAGGGGTGAGGGAAGAGTTCCAGGTTGAGCAAGTATGTGAAATTGTAAACAAAATCTATTACAGGTTGGTAAGCTACCATATATGAGTTTAGTTGGTTAATTTACTGTCACAAAACCTCCCCATATACTATAGGGCAATCTTATATTATCGTCAGCACAAAGGAGAAGCCAAGCGCAAGGCCAAGTTCAAGGTAGCAAGTGCTAACTGCAAAGTGCAAATTTATGATGGATTAAATCAGCACACAGCAAGAAGGATGAATGTTCAAATGGAAGGGAATCAAACCCAATTCCAATGTGATGACTGGATTTAGCAAATGCAAGAATGTATGAAAGTAACTAACTGAGGAGACAACCGCCAGGCAAGCCGGGTAGCTTTTATAAGGTAATCCAAAATGACTAGATACAACCTGATGGATGGTCAACTACAGTTACAAGGCAATGAGGCAATGGATGACATGAAAAGAGTTCAAATTAAAATAACAGTATGAACGTTTCCAAGGTTGTAGCATAAGTGTGAGACAATAGAGGGAAAATTTATTGGAGTGTAACAGATGAGGCATGAGGGAGTGACATCAGAGGCAGTGCAAATATGAAGATGTAATCTATGCAGGGTAAGGTAATATTCCAGTTGCAAACTATACAGTTGAGGTTGCTTGACTAAAGTGGGTGAAAACTAGCAAGAGCATGTGACCGGGAATGGGAAACCAAGGGCTATTGATACCCAGGGTGAAATTGCAGAGCTCAAATTGATGGTTGACTGAGGTAGAGTTGACTGTGAAATTTTTAAGTGGGTGCTGAGTCAGTTTCCAAGGATGGAAGGTTGCTATGCAAGCCTGAGTTGGTAAGCGGAAGGCACCATTGATGTTTTGCTTTTATTAATTTCACGCCTATGGACAGAGGTAGATGGTACTGAGGAAAGGGTATGTCAAAGTTGGAGGACAATAATCCTTAAGCTCAAAGTGTGACATCCCCCCAGATATAATCTAATTGAAATATCCTCAAATTTTAAACCAACCAAATAAACCTACCTCAGAACCCCTGAAAAGTACTCAGAAGCAATTAAAACCAAATTCAACTCTATTGAAAAAATGTAAGTATGGGGAGATGCTAGCATAATTCCTGATACTTACCTGAAAAATTTCATGGTGATCAAAGCAAAGCCTGCAACTGCCGCATTATCTGAAAAGAAGAAGGCCAGACTCTGAATCCAAGTATTCAAAAAATTTGCAGGCATAGACTACAAATGTACCTTCTTTCTAACTGGAAAATTCCC